>CM077156.1:116505917-116550093 GCA_039583875.1 Platanthera guangdongensis
GGCAAATAGGTTTACCAACTCGGACCGTTTAACACTCAATAAATATATTATATAATAGTACGCAATAAATATGGTGCACTAAATATATCTCAATAAATTTGGCTCAAAAAATATGGCACAATAAATATGGCTTATTAAATATCTCTCGACGAAAATGTTTCAAGAAATATGATTCAATAATTACGTGTCAATAAATATGACTCTGAAATATGGCTCAATAAATATGGCGCAATAATACAGCCCTATAAATAAAACCATAATTTTTGATCTAGTAGTCCATTTTCATCCTGAAAAAGACATTTGAAAAAAGCTCAGATAAATCTATCTTTGGCAAACAGGTTTACCCGTTCAGGCTCATTTAACGCTATATAAATATGTCGCAATAAATATAACATAAATAAATATAGCTCAATAAATATGGCTCAATAAATAAATCCACAAAAATATGGCGCAATAAATATGACTCAATAAATATGATGATAATTATTATTCTGGTTATCCATTTTCATACCGGAAATGCTCATTTAAAAGTGCTCGAAATGATTTTTCTATTGGTGAACATGATTACCTATTTAGGTTTGTTTGACACTCATTAAATATGACACAATACATGTTGCGTAACAAATATGAAAAAATAAATATGGCATAATAAATATAGCCCAATAAATATAGCTCTAAATAATTTATCCAATGACAATCATGTTTACCCGTTCGGGCTTATGCAACACTCAATAAATATGTTGTAATAAATACTACATAATTAACATGATGCAATAAATATATCTCAATAAATTTGTCATAATAAACATGGCCCAATAAATATGGCTTATTAAATATATTTTTATGTCATAAGAAACATGGCTCAATAATTTTGTCACAATAAATATGTCTCAGAAAATATGGCTGAATAAATATGACTCATTAAATATGGCATAATAAATATAGTCCAGTAAATATAGAACAATAAATATAGTCATATTTTTTGATCCGGTTGTCCATTTTCAGCCTAGAATACCTATTGAAATGTGCTTGGATAAATCTATCATTTAACAAATAAATTTTCCCATTCAGGCTCATTTAACGCTATATAAATATGACGCAATTAATATGACACAAGTAAATATGGATCAGTAAATATTGCTCAATAAATACGACCAAGGAAATATAGCGTAATAAATTTGATTCAATAAATATAACCATAACTTTTGTTTCAGTTGTCCGTTTTCAGCCCGAAAAAACTCATTGAAAAACATCTGAATGATTTATCCATTGGGGAACAGGTTTACTTGCTCGGGCTCATTCAACACTAAATAAATATGTCATAATAAATACTTCGAAATAAAAATGACGCAATAAATATATCTCAATAAAATTGGCATAATAAATATGACTCAATAAAAATATCTTATTAAATATCTCTAATGAAATTTTTTCAAGAAATATGGTTCAATAATTATGTCTCAAAAAATATGACTCATGAAATATGACTCAATTATAATGGCTCAATAAATATGACACAATAAATATTTCCCAATAAATAAAGCCATAATTTTTTATCGCGTAGTCCATATTCATCCCGAAAAAGACATTTCAAAAAAACTAGGATAAATCTATTTTTAGCAAACAGGTTTACCCGTTCGGGCTCGTTTAACACTATATAAATATGGCGTAATAAATATGACACAAATAAATATAGAACTATAAATATGGCTCAATAAATATGGCCCGAAAAAATCCATTTAAAAGAGCTGAATATTATCTGATACATTGGGAAACATGTTTACCCGTGGGATTGTTTATTACTATATAAATATGACACAATAAATATGGTGTTTTTAGCACAAAAAAGCGAATGAACTGGTTATCAGTTATCAGTTTGAAAGAGCTAATTAAAAATAGCACATAAAGGTCTATCCATTGTCGAATAGGTTTAATAAATATGGTGCAATAAAAAAGAGAATATAAATATGACGCAATAAAAATTGACATAATAAATATGGTGTAATGAAAATGCGTTAATAAATATCGCTCAAAAACATTGCTCAATAAATATGGCATAAAAAATATGACTCAATAACTAAGTCTCAATAAATATGGCTTAGGAAATATGTTTTAGTAAATATGATAAAATAAATATGGCGCATTAAATAGACTCGATAAATATGACATAACCTTGGATTATGTTGTCTATTTTTATCCTCGAAAAGCCCATTAAAAATTGCTTTGAATGAATTATCCATTGGAAAATAGGTTTACCAACTCGGGCTCGTTCAACACTCAATAAATATGTTTTTATAAATAGTACGCAATAAATATGGTGCACTAAATATATCACAATAAATTTGGCTCAAAAAATATGGCACAATAAATATGGCTTATTAAATATCTCTCGATGAAAATGCTTCAAGAAATATGATTCAATAATTATATATCAATAAATATGACTCTTGAAATATGGCTCAATAAATATGGCGCAATAAATACAGCCCAATAAATAATACCATAATTTTTGATCTAGTAGTCCATTTTCATCCTGAAAATGACATTTGAAAAAAGCTCGGATAAATCTATCTTTGGCAAACAGGTTTACCAGATCAGGCTCATTTAACGCTATATAAATATGTCGCAATAAATATAACACAAATAAATATAGCTCAATAAATATGGCACAATAAATCAGGCCAAAGAAATAGTCACAATAAATATGACTCAATAAATATGACTCAATAAATATGACCATAATTTTTGTTCTGGTTGTCCAATTTCAGCCAGAAAAAAGCGCATTTAAAAGTGCTCAAAATGATTTATTTATTGGTGAACATGATTACATGTTTGGGCATGTTTGACACTCAATAAATATGGCACAATAAATGTGACGTAATAAATATGACAAAATAAATATGCCATAATAAATATAGACAAATAAATATAGCTCTAAAATTTTTATCCAATGACACTCATGTTTACCCATTCGAGATTATTCAACAATCAAAAAATATGTTATAATAAATACTACATAATAAATATGACGCAATAAATATATTTCAAAAAATGTGGCGTAATAAACATGTCTCAATAAATATGATTTGTTCAATATATTTTAATGAAAATACTGCAAGAAACATGACTCAATAATTATGTCATAATAAAGATGGCTCAGAAAATATGTCTCAATAAATATGACTGAATAAATAGACATAATATTGTAGCCTAATAAATATAAAACTATAAATATAGCCATATTTTTAATATGGTTGCCATTTTCAGCCCCGGAAAGACTATTGAAAAGTGCTCGGAAAATATATCATTTAGGAAATAGATTTCCCGTTTAGGCTCATTAACGCTATATAAATATGGTGCAATTAATATAACACAAAAAAAATGGCTCAGTAATATGGCTCAATAAATGTGGCCAAGGAAATATGGCACAAAAAATATGATTAATAAAAATGACCATAACTTTTGTTCGGTTATCGTTTTCAGCGGGGAAAAAACTCATTGAAAAATAACTGAATGATTTATCCATGGGGAACAGGTTTACCCGCTCGGCTTGTTCAATACTCAATAAATATGTTATAATAAATACTTCGAAATTAAAAATTGCGCAATAAATATTTCTAAATAAAATTGGCGTAATAAATATGACTCAATAAAAATGTCTTATGAAATATCTCTAATGAAAATTTTTCAAGAAAAATGTTTCAATAATTATGTCTCAATAAAGATGACTCATTAAATATAGCTCGATCATAATGACTCAATAAATATAACACAATAAATATTGCCCAATAAATAAAGACATAATTTTTGATCTCGTTGTCTATATTCATCCCGAAAAACACACTTCAAAAAAGCTCTAATAAATCTATCTTTGGCAAACAGTTTTACCCATTCAGGCTTGTTTAACACTATATTAATATGACATAATAAATATGACACAAAAAATATAGCTTTGTAAATATGACTCAATAAATATGGCCAACGAAATATGCCGCAACAAATATGGCTTACTAAATATGACCATAACTTTTGCTCTGGTTGTCCGTTTTTCGCCCGAAAAAGCTCATTTAAAGGAGATCGAAATTATTTATCCATTGGTGAATAGGTTTACCCGTTTGGGATTGTTTATTACTATATAAATATGACACAATAAATATGATGTTATCAGCCCGAAAAGCCTGAAAAAGTCAATGATCCGATTTTCGGTTATCAGCCCGAAAAAGACAATTAAAAAGAGCACATAAAAATCTATCCCTTGGCAAACAGGTTTACTGAATCGGGCTCGTTTATCTCGCAATAAATATGGCAAAAAAATCAGGTGCAATAAATATTACGCAATAAATATAACACAATAAATATGGTTTAATAAATATGCGATAATAAATATAGCTCAAAAAATATTGCTCAATAAATATGGCACAAGAAATATGACTCAATAACTAAGTCTCAATAAATATGGCTTAGTAAATACGGTCTAGTAAATATGATAAAAATAAATATGGTGCATTAAATATGACTCAATAAATATGATCATAAATTTGGATTCAGTTGTGTATTTTTATTCTGGAAAAGACCATTAAAAAGTGCTCTGAATGATTTATTCATTGGCAAACATGTTTGCCCACTCGTGCTCATTCAATGCTCAATAAGTATGTTATAATAAATTCTACACAACAAATATGGGGCAATAAATATATCAAAATAAATTTGGCGGAAAAAAATACGGCTCAAAAAATATGGCTTATTAAATATCTCTCAATGAAAATACTTCAAGAAATAAGATTCAATAATTATATCTCAATAAATATGACTCTAGAAATATGGCTCAATCATAACGACTCAATAAATATGGCGCAATAAATATAGCGCAATAAATAAAACCATAATTTTTGATCTGCCAGGCCATTTTCATCTAAAAAAGACATCTAAAAAAAGCTCGGATAAATCTATCTTTGGCAAACAAGTTTACTAGTTCGGGCTCGTTTAATGCTTTATAAATATGACACAATAAATATGACACAAATAATTATAGCTCAATAAATATGGAGCAATAAATAAGAACACAAAAATATGGCGTAATAAATATGACTCAATAAATATGACCATAAATTTTGTTCTGGTTATCCATTTTCAAACCGGAAAGGCACATTTAAAGTGATCGAAACGATTTATCTATTGGTAAACATGATTACCTGTTTGGGCTTGTTTGGCACTCAATAAATATGACACATTAAATGTGGCGTAATAAATATGATAAAATAAATATGCCATAAAAAATATAACCCAATAAATATAGCCCAATAAATATAGTTTTAAATGATTTATCCAATGACAATCATGTTTACGCATTTGGGCTCATTCAACAATCAATAAATTTGTTATAATAGATACTACATAATAAAGATGACGCAATAAATATATCTCAATTAATTTGGCATAATAAATATGGCTCAATAAATATGGCTTATTAAATATATTTTAATAAAAATGACACAAGAAACATGGCTCAATAATTATGTCACAATAAATATGGCTCAGAAAATATGTCTCAATAAATATGACTCAATAAATATGGCATAATAAATATAGAACAATAAATATAACCACATTTTTTGATCCGGTTGTCCATTTTTAGCCCCAGAAAGCCTATTGAAAAGTGATCGGATAAATCTATCATTTATCAAATAGATTTTCCTGTTCGAGCTCATTTAACGCTATATAAATATGGCGCAATTAATATGACATAAATAATTATGGCTCAATAAATATGGCCCGAAAAAACTCATTGAAAAACCTCTGAATGATTTATCCATCGGGGAACATGTTTGCCAGCTCGGGCTCATTCAACACTCAATAAATATGTTATAATAAATACATGGAAATAAAAATGGCGCAATAAATATTTCTTAATAAAATTGGCGTAATAAATATGACTCAATAAAAATATCTTATTAAATATTTTTAATGAAAATGCTTCAAGAAATATGGTTCGATAATTATGTTTCAATAAATTTGACTCATTAAATATAGCTCAATCATAATGACTCAATAAATATGACACAATAAATATTGCCCAATATATAAAGCCATAATTTTTGATCTCGTTGTCCATATTTATCTCGAAAAAGATATTTCAAAAAAACTCGGATAAATATATCTTTGGAAAACAGGTTTACCCGTCCGGGCTCGTTTAACACTATATAAATATGGCATAATAAATATGACACAAAGAAATATAGCTCTGTAAATATGGCTCAATAAATATGGCCAACGTAGTATGGCGCAATAAATATGGCTCAATAAATATGACAATAACTTAGTTCTGGCTGTCTGTTTTCCGCCAAAAAAACATATTTAAAAGGGCTCGAAATTATCTATCTATTGGTGAACAGGATTACTTGTTTTGGCTTGTTTATTACTATATTAATGTGACACAGTAAATATGGCATTATCAGCCCGAAAATTCCCGAAAAAGCCAATGATCCGGTTGTCGGTTATCAGCCCAAAAAGCCAATTAAAAAGAACACATAAAGGTCTATCCATTGGCGAATAGGTTTACCCATTCGGGCTCTTTTATCACTCAATAAATATGACAAAAAAATCAGGCGCAATAAATATAGCGCAATAAAAATTGACACAATAAATATGGTGTAATAAATATGAATTAATAAATATGGCGCAAAAATATTGCTCAATAAATATGGCACAAAGAATATGACTCAATAACTAAGTCTCAAAAAATATGACTTGGTAAATATGGTTTAGTAAATATGATAACATAAATATGGCGCAATAAATATGACTTAATAAATATTATCATAACTTTCAATTCAGTTGTCTATTTTTATCCTCAAAAAGCGCATTAAAAAGTGCTCTGAATGACTTATCTATTAACAAATAGGTTTACCCACTCGGGTTCATTCAATGCTCAATAAATATATTATAATAAATACTACGCAATAAATATGGAGCAATAAATATATCTCAATAAATTTGGCGCAAACAATATGGCTCAATAGATATGTTAAGAATGTATGTTAGGTATTTTCAAGTATAAAATCTACTACTATTACTTCGAACATTGCATAATTTAAAACTCTAATTTGTTATATTTAGCGACCGTAAAATCTATCTTTATTACTATTATAAATATAGGGTCTTGCATAGCATGGGTTGTCCTTTGGTGACATTTATACTCATGTAGGTTGTTGGAGTCAATCTAAACAAGTATTTTCCGCAGCGTATAGTTATATTTCAATTTACGGACTAGATGAGCCACTAAGCCGAGGGATACGACTATCTACTGTACTTAAACTGATTTTACCTTAAAATAATTTAAAGAATCTTTCTTCATAATTAAGTATGTGTTTTCCTAAGCCTCCGCAGTTATCCCCTACTGACGTGGCATCATGATGGGCATTTTCCCTTACTGTAATAAGTTATTATATGCTGTGAAAATGCGAGTTATGATAATTACCTGTTTGGGCATCTTTGCTACTCAATAAATATGGCACAATAAATATAACATAATAAATATTACAAAATAAATATGGCATAATAAATATAGCCCAATAAATATAGCTTTAAATAATTTATCCAATGACAGTCATGTTTACCTGTTCAGACTCATTCAACACTCAATAAATATGTATAATAAATAACTACATAATAAAAGATATAACGTAATAAATATTTCAAAATTTTCTTTTTTTTTTTTTTCAATAAGTTTGGTGTAATAAACATGACTCAATAAATTTGGCTTATTAAATATATTTAATGAAAATACCACAAGAAACATGGCTCAATAATTATGTCACATTAAATATGGCTCAAAACATATGGCTCAATAAATATGATGAAAGATATGGTACCTAAACACCTAGAGGGGGGGGGGGGGGGTGAATAGGTGACCTAATCCTTTTCTTAATTCTTGTTGGCAGTCAACAGTTTATAGCACAGATTTCTGAATAAGTAATCACAGCACACAGCAATTCTCAACACAGTACAATCACAGCACAGAATACACAAGATTTTATAGTGGTTCCCCAATCTTTGGGTACATCCACATTCCCCTTCGCCTATCTAGCAGTGTACTAGATTCGGCCAAACTTCTCCACTAGCTCAGAAACCAACAAGGTTCCTACCTCAGGCCCAAAGCCTTACACTCAGCCAAAAGGCCTACACTCAGCCACCCAGGCCTACACTCAGCCAATTAAAGGCCTACACTCAGAGTTCTTCAACTCCTACACTCAGGCACCAAGCCCTACCCTCAGCCTTTATAAAATAGGCTTACAATCACTCAGATCCAATGGATCTTACAAGTTTAAAATAGAAATTACAAATGCTAACTCTACAACTCAGAAAGGATGAGAGGAGTTGAGAGTTTCTTGAAGAGTTCTTGGAAGAACTCAGCTTGATCCAAACTGACTTAGCTTTCTTCAAAGCTTCTTGAGTAGAACTGAATTAGTCTGAATCTTCTGCAGTTGATCCTTGATCTCTGCTTCTTGAAATCCAGATGACTCTGAATTGTTCTTCTCAGCCTTAGTTCCAAAGACTGAATCCTTGGATGGGGCTCTCTCTCTCCAACTTCTTAGATCTGCAGTTGGACTGCCTGATCTTCTTGTGTTGATCCTCAGTGTATCACTTCTTGATTTAATCTGATCAACCACTTCAGTTATTCTCACAACATGTAATGATAATGAACAACCTTCTATATCTATTTCTGTAAACTATGGGTGCCTATTTATAGGCTTCCTTCATGGTAACCGGCTGATCCGGTTTATAACAGACTTTTGACTTCTCTGACAGTTGCTGTAGACCGGCTGGATTGGCAGCTGTCATGTCAACCAGTCACTTCTTGAAATCTCACTAACTGTCAGATAGTGTCGAGACTTTCTGTTCTTAAGTGTCGACACTTATAGACCAAGTGTCGACACATGTTGTGTAAGTGTCGACACAAGTCTACAAGGTGTCGACACAATTCCTTGTATGTCTCGACACAGTTTCTTCTGCATGTGTCGACACTGAAATTGAGTGTCGACACAAGTACTTGTACTTCATCCTTTAACTATATTCTTCTAAGTGTCGACACATCTCCTTTGTGTCGACACATCTTCATGTGTTGAAACTGTCAAGTGTCGACACTGATTCTTGGTGTCGACACAAGTCTTCATTCTTGATTCTTCAGCTGAGTGTCGACACATTCCCTTAGTGTCGACACTTATACTTAGAATATTTTACAACTTTTCTGTTCTTTGCTAAGTGTCGACACAGCTCCTTGTGTCGACACTTTCTTCAAGTGTAGAGTCTTCAACTAAGTGTCGACACATTGTGCTGAGTGTCGACACTTTCTCCAAGTGTTTGACTCTTCTGATTGTGTGTCGACACATTGTGCTGAGTGTCGACACATTCTTCAAATACTGAGTCTTTAGCTAAGTGTCGACACATTGTGTTGAGTGTCGACACTTACTTCCAGTGCTGAGTCTTCTGCATAGTGTCGACACACTGTGTTGAGTGTCGACACTTGTACTTAGAATCTGTAGACTTTTGCTGAGTGTCGACACTCACTTCAAGTGTCGACACTTTCTGGTGTAGACACAGCTCTTCTGGGTGTCGACACTTCTGCTAAGTGTCGACACAGCTTTTCTGCATTCTTCTACACTGAGTGTTGACACAGCTCCAAGTGTCGACACTTTCTGACTGGTGTCGACTCTTTTCCCAGGTGTCGACACAATGACTCCAAGTGTCGACACTGCATGTCTGGGTGTCGACACAAGCTTTCTCAAGTGTCGACACTTTGCCTCTGGGTGTCGACACATGGACTTAGAAATTTTCAGCTTCAGTCCAGTGTATACTAACCTGCACAAGTAACTCAAACAAACATCAAATACATTCTGATGTATATCATTGAGTTAGGTGAGGCTTCTTCAAATCAGGTACATTTGACCAATGTACCCAACAATCTCCCCCTATTTGGAGAAGTCATAACCCTTAGTCAATGATATACACCACTCATAATTAACAATTACAAAATGATGTAAAACATATAAATGACAACAGGGTAAACTTGAACATGTAATAAAGCACACATGTATACTTATTAAAACATTGCAGAACAATTAAGAAACACACATATTTCAGAACATTCATACTATATTTAATATACTGTTCCAATAATGTTCCTTATACATTTCCAATGAAGTATTACAATGTTTTTCACTTAACAGATTACAACAAGCATCAAGTTAATTCCTAATCTAGTGCTGATCAGGTTCTTTAATAACAATGCCTTTTCCAGCTTTAACTTGAGCTTTCACAGCAGCAGCAGCAGGCTCAGCTTCAGCAGTCTTCTTCCCTTTAGAGTCCTTTCTTCTTCTGTTCCTCAGCCTTGATCTTTTGTCTTTCAAAATAATGATAGGGCTTAGGAAAGTACTTGCTAGGCTCCACAGCTGTTGGAGGTAGCTTTCCTAACTTAGCCTTCCTTCTATATTGGACAATTGCTTCCTGCCTACTCTCATGCTTTCTCCATTCAGCCTCTGAGAACCACTTGTTCCTCTCATGGGCATTGTCCTTGGCAGCTTTCCAGGCTGTGAGAATTATGTTTCTAGAAGTAGGGCTCCATTGTTCAAAATCTGGCTTTTGCTCAGCAATTTCCCTAAACTTCTTCTTGGACAGCCTAGTTTCTTCTTCCTTGTCCAAAGCCTCTTGCATTGCAGCTGTGATAGGTTGAACAACCTTTTCCAGAATAATATTAGGCTTGCCAGCAGGTGGACTATACATTGTGCTAATATCTGCATGAATCATTTCAAAGTCTGGAGGTGGATAGATTACATCAGCCACTGCTTGTTGCTCACCTCCAAGATATGCTCCTTGAATGCCAGATTCAGCTACTTCATTGCCATCACACAGGGGAGGATATACAAGTGTAGCCCTGATAGAATTTGAAATCCATTTTGCATGCTCAGAACTGGCCTTGACTAACACTCTCTCCCCCTTTATGACTTCTTGGGCCACATGATCTCTCACATAATCTTTCTGGAATCTAATTTGGCTATCCAAATACCTTATGCCCTCTTTAAAGAAAGGTCTAAGCTTTGTAAGCTGTTCTGAAATGACCTTCTGTGAGTCTTTTATTGCAGTCTGTACAGCAGCAATCTCTGCTTGAAAGAGTTTATCAAAATCAGCTTTGGCAGCAGCAGAGGAAGTTGAAGGTGCATCTGTCTTATTCTTGAGTTCAGTGACTATTGCATTGTGAGATGCAGTCAGATTATCATTCATACTCAACTGATTTTCTAGCACATAGCCTTGCTTGAGTGCTATATCATCCACTTTCTCTTTAATTGTTTCTTGATGTTTAGCCAGATATACCACAGCATTAGCACCCTTGGTAAAACAATCAGTCATTTCCCTTTATTAAGGTTCATTTCAAACCTTATGGACTTGATTTCCTGGCCCAGATCAGATTGTAGTGCTTTGTGCCCTTCATCAACATAAGTTTCTAAGGCTTTCCTTTATTCATCCATCTTGATTTACATTGCAAGCAGTAGAGCACTATAATCAGTGGATGGAGCTTGTTGGACCAGTGAGTGTTGAGCAACTGTTTGAAGAGCCTTCTTGTAGCTCTGGCTTCTTCTTTTAAAAACAAAGAACTTCTTTTTCTTAGCTTGCTCAGCTTCCTCATCTTCAGATTCTGATGTACTGGCTATATCCACCCTGTCTTTAGGGCTGGATTGTTTTTCAGTTTGCACATCCTGTGCCTTCTCAGTATCTAGCCTTATAGGCTCTTCTTGTATATCCAAATTCTCCCCCTCAGCAGCAGCATTCTTTTCCATATCAAAATCTTCTTGATCCAAGTTCAAAAACAGATCTTCCATTGTATATTCTGCTGGAGACTGTGCAGGAGATGTACTTGGTTCTTCAACCACTGTATCAGGTATCACAACAGATGTGTCTGGAAGAACAACATCTGGTTCTTGGTTTGCTGGCTGATTTTGCTGATGGACATCAGACAATTCAGAATCTATTACAGAAAAATCTAATGTATTAAGGTCAGAAAGTACCTCTTGGATGATAAGAGTAGCCTGCTCACTATCCAGTGTAGATGGATGTTCTACAGCTGGAGGCTCCCCCTGGATATCAGCTGGCTCCTGAGGAGCAGGTGACTTTTCTGCAGTCACATCTACTGGACTGTCAGGAGTGAATACCACATGTTCTTCACTGCCTGAGCTGCCTGAGGACTCTTGAGGCACAGCAGCAGTCTTCCTCTTTTTCCTGGGAGGAGAGTCTCTCTTAGAAGCTTGTTTCTCAGGGGTGGTCAATTCCTTTGACACCAGCACCCTTTCCCATCTAGAGAATATTCTGGAGTCCATTCTCCTCATATGATTGATCTTAGATCCTGCAGCAGAGCTCATTACCTCTGGAATTGATCCAGCCAGGTAGAGACTTATTATCCTGCCCAAATTGGGCTTTTTTAGGCTTTCTTTTACTTTCTCATAAACCACCATTGACCAGTCTGTTTTCAGATTGAAGATGATTCTGGTCATGACTTCAAACATGGAGGCAGACACCCTGTCATGCCCTCCTGGCTTGCTCAGTATAACCTTGCCTACTACTTCAGACAAGAACTTGCCTTGAATATTCATACCTTTCCTGTGAAAGACTGATCCCACTTTCATCTTTGAATCCAGTCCACACCAAGTAAGAGCTTCCTTGGTCTTAGAAGCAGTTACTTCCTCTTCAACTTGAACTTTAGGTAGCTGAAGTACCTTTCTCAGTGACTTAGGTGAAATCTTGACCTTGGTGCCATGCACCCTTGACTTAATCCTGAAGCCTGAGTCATCTATAGACGCGCCAGAAAGGAATTCAATGACTTCCTTCTTCCATATTTTCCTTGGTTCTGAAACCAAGAACTCCAATCCAGAATTGACAATTAGGGTTAGCACTGATTTGATTTCTTGGTCGCTGTCGTCAAATGCGCCTCGCACAAGCTCATAGCCTTCGTTTACGTTCTCTTCCAGCTTGGGAGCCATTAGGGTTTTGAGAATTAGTCTTGAGATGAGAGAAATGTCGACACAAGAGTTTAGGTCTCGAAACTTTGAAAGCGTGTCGACAATCAAAGACAGAACCCTATTTATACCTTTCTTGTTTGAAGACGAACAGGCGGGATGAATTTCTAATGATGTGTCGACACTGTCAATAAGTGTCGACACAGACTCATAATGTCTCGACACACATGTGTCGACACAAAATTTAGTTAACAGATTTTATGTGTCGACACTTGGTGAAGTGTCGACACCACTATACTCGACATGTGTCGAGACTTTACTTAGAAAAATTCTGAGTAAAACTTAAGTGTCGACACTTTATTGGATGTGTCGACACCTACTCGACATGTGTCGACACTAATATTCTGAAGTGTCGACACTAACTTCCTAGATGTGTCGACACCATTTTCCTGAAGTGTCGACACTTACTATTCTGTGTCGACATAGACTTGTCTATGTGTCGACACCTTTTTACTTAGCCAATTTTTGTTCTGTATACTTAGTCTAAGTTTATCATACCTAGTTCAATTTTGAACCTATTAAACTTAGCTTCTTCTAAGGGCTTAGAGAACATATCAGCTATCTGATTATCTGTTTTAACATATTCAAGTGCAATATCATTTCTTTCTACATGCTCCCTAAGAAAGTGATATTTAATCTCAATATGTTTAGTTCTACTATGTGATACAGGATTATTAGCTATGGAAATAGCACTAGTAGAATCACAATAAAGTGGAGTTCTACTTACCTGACATCCATAGTCTTCTAGCTGATGTTGAATCCACAGAAGTTGAGCACAGCAACTTCCTGCAGCTACATATTCTGACTCAGCTGTGGAGATGGCCACACTGGTTTGCTTCTTACTACTCCATGAAATGAGTCTTCCACCTAGGAATTGACAGGATCCAGTAGTGCTCTTTCTATCTTCTTTGCATCCTGCAAAGTCTGCATCTGAATAACCTGTTAGATCAAAATCTCCATTCCTAGGGTACCAGAGGCCTAGATAAGGTGTGCCCTTTAGATATCTCAAGATTCTCTTGACTGCAGTCAAGTGAGACTCTTTAGGGCAGGCTTGATACCTGGCACAAACACATGTAGCATACATAATGTCAGGTCTACTTGCAGTCAAGTAAAGTAGTGAGCCAACTATCCCTCTATACAAGGTTTCATCCACAGGTTTCCCTGCATCATCCTTGCTTAGAGACATACTTGACCACATAGGAGTCTTCATGGTACTGGAGGAATCCATACCATATTTCCTTATGAGTTCTAGGGTGAACTTAGACTGACATATGGATAATCCACTTTCAGTCTGTTTAACTTGGAGACCCAAGAAAAACTTCAGTTCTCCCATACTACTCATTTCAAATTGACTCTGCATAAGCTTTGCAAACTTTTTGCAAAGGCTACTTTCAGTAGACCCAAATATAATGTCATCTACATATATTTGGACAAGTATTACTTTGCCTCTAGATTCCCTAAGGAATAGAGTCTTATCTATTTTCCCCCTTGTGAACTTGTTCTCAATGAGGAAACTAGATAGGGTTTCATACCAAGCTCTAGGAGCTTGCTTTAACCCATACAATGCTTTCCTAAGTCTATAGACATAATGAGGAAGAGTAGGATCAACAAAACCTGAAGGCTGCTCCACATATACTTCTTCTTTTAAATTACCATTAAGGAATGCTGACTTCACATCCATTTGGTATACTTTGAATCCTTGGTAGGTTGCATAGGCCAAGAACATCCTGATGGCTTCCAGTCTGGCTACTGGAGCAAAGGTTTGATCAAAATCAATACCTTCTTCTTGCCTATATCCTTTTGCAACCAGTCTTGCCTTATTCTTAATGATGACTCCTTGTTCATCTAACTTGTTTCTGTAGATCCACTTTGTTCCTATCACATTGTGATCTTTAGGCTTAGGAACTAAGTCCCAAACCTTGCACCTCTTGAACTGGTTTAGCTCTTCCTGCATAGCTTCAGTCCACTGTGGATCTTGTATTGCTTCTTCAAATTTCTTTGGTTCTATTTGAGACAGAAAACTTGAATATACTGCAGCATTCTGATTTCTGCTCCTTGTCTGAACACCTTGTCTTGGATCTCCAATGATCAGCTCCACTGGATGATCTCTTAGATGCCTGTTGGCTGAAGGCATCCTTACTTCTGGTTGTACTTCTTCAGCATCTTCATCATGCTGAGTTCCTTGAACTTCTTCAGCTCCTGGTACATGTAATTCTCCCCCTGGACATAAGCCATCTTCTTCTACTTGCTGTCTTGCAGCAGGTACATCTTCCATGGTTAGCTTGTCCATCTTCTTAATAAGACCTGAGGGGCTGCACACACTACTAGACAACTCATTGTTAATTAGTTGTGACTCATCAAAAACTACATGCACAGATTCCTCTACAACTTGTGTAGTCAAGTTGTAGACTCTATAAGCCTTACTATTACTGCTGTACCCAACAAACACTCCCTCTTGGGATTTGGCAGCAAACTTAGTTAAGTAAGACTTCCCATTGTTAAGTATGAAGCATTTACAACCAAAAATCCTAAAATAGGATAGATTTGGTTTCCTGCCTTTCACTACTTTATAGGGGGTCTTGTTTAACCTTTTAGTGATGGTAGCCCTATTTATCACATGGCATGCAGTGTTTACTGCTTCAGCCCAGAAATATTCTGGCAGTGATGAATCACTTAATAGGGTTCTACCAGCCTCTATCAAGGTTCTATTTTTCCTTTCAGCAATGCCATTTTGCTGAGGTGTTCTAGGTGAAGAGAATTCTTGAAATATCCCATAGTCTTCACATAATTTTGTCATGCTTTCAGATTGAAACTCTGTACCATGGTCACTTCTAATTTTGACCACTGTACAGTTCAATTCATTCTGAATTTGCCTAACAAAACTGTGGAAGACACTAGGTGTTTCAGATTTCTGCTTTAAGAAGAACACCCAGGAAAACCTTGAGTAGTCATCAACAACTACAAAGGTGTAGACCTTCCTACCTAAGCTGTGAACTGGAATTGGACCAAATAGATCCATATGCAAGAGGTATAAACACCTCACAGCATCCTTGTTGTCAATGCTTCTAAAGGTGGATTTAGTCTGCTTGCCCTTTTGACAAGCTGAGCAAATGTCATCTTTGACACACTTAACTTGAGGACCATTCCTCACTAACTCTTTACTAAAGAGTTTGCCAATAGTCTTGTAATTAAGATGAGCAAGCCTCTTGTGCCACTTGACACATTGAGAGACTGTCTCATCAGCTACAAGACAAACTGGAGAACTATTGTTCTCAACCATAATGTCTAAACAATAGACATTTCTCTTCCTATAACCTGTCAAAATGATCTTTTGATCACTTGACCTCTTGATATGACAACCATTTTTAACAAATGAGATGTCATACCCTACATCACTTAATTGACTTATACTAATGAGGTTATGTTTCAAACCTTTAACATAAGCCACTTGAGTAATGGTAACAAGGTTAGAAGAAATGTTACCAAACCCTTTGATGATTCCTTTTTCAGAACCACCAAAGGTCACCTTTGGACCATTTTTGATTGGGATGTAGTCCTTCAGTAGTCCCCTAGTTCCAGTCATGTGTCTGGAACATCCACTATCCAAGTACCATGTAGGGGTATGGCCACTTGGATTCTCCTGCAAAACAAATTAATGAACCTTAGAACCCAAAGTAAACTTGGGTCCTTGGTGATTGTTAGTTTGCAAATTGACATAGCTACCTGCTGTCTTTCCAACAGGTAACTTGCTACTCAACTTGGCACTGGCATTGTGCCAACAATCCAAAGCAAAGTGGCCAACCTTGCCACAGCACCAACATTCAAATTTGTTGTACCTTTGCTTAGGTTCAGACTTAGCTGTCTTAACTACAGCAGTCTTGTTGAATGTTGGGGCTTTGCCCTTGGACTTGGACTGATCCTGAACAGTCCTAGCTGGATTAACAAAACCCAGTCCAGTCTTTCCTTTATGATGAACAAAATCATCAATCAAGGGTAGCACTGATTTAGGTTTTGAATACCTAGCTGCTAGCTCTTTCTCCTTCTGAAGATTAATCTCTAGTTTCTTAATTTGATCATTCTTAAATGTAATGGTACCCACCTGAATCACAGTAATGTGTTTCAGCCTGGCCACTTCATTCAGTTTTTGATCATAATTCTTCTCATAATCTATTGCAGATGCCTTGAGATCAGCAATTTCCTTGGCCAAATTTTTGGCTAGGGTCTTGCTTTTCTTATAGGCTTGCAATAGTACTTGATATTCATCTAGGAGTTGATGAATATCTCCCTCAGACTCAGATATATTCTCATCACTTGATGAAGAATACTCTGACTCTGAACTAGAACTGGAATCAGAACTTTGAGTTAAACCTTGTACCTGACTGGGTCCTGGCTGCTCCAGGTTTTTGGTACTTTCAGTCAAAGCCATCAGTCCTTGGCTTTGACAGTCTTCTTGCTCATAGATAGATTCCATGATCTGCATGAACTCTTCTTCTTCTTCAGCAATTAGCCCAATATAGGCTTCAGCATCTGTCTCTGTGTCTGAAGAAGACATATCTGAAAGAGTCTTTCATTCTTTGCAACAAAGGACTTTTCCTTCTTTCCTTTGAAGTGTGTTTTATTTTTGTCACTGGATTCTTTCCTTCTTTCAGGACAGTCTGCAATAACATGGCCCTGTCTATTGCAGCAGTAACAAATTATCTTGGAACCAGTTGCCTTACTTGTCTTGGTCCTTTTCTTGTCCTTCTTTGAAGGCTTCTTTTCCTGATACTGAACTTCTTTCCCTTTGGAAGATGAAGGTCTAGACCTCCACTGTTTCTTCTTAAGGAACTTCTGAAAATGTCTGGTGAATGCAGCAAAGTCTTCATCACTTTCACTGCTTGTAGATTTTGTACTTTCAGACTCTTCAGATTCTGATTCAACTACCTCTGGAGGAGGAGTTGATGACTTGGTCCTGCTCTTTCTGGGTACATCTGACTTAAAGGCAACAGTCTTTTCTCTGTATTCAGTCCTTGATGACTTTTCTTCTTCTTTTCTCACTGACAATTGCATCTCATAAGATAACAACTTGCCAAAAAGTGTGGGAGGAGGAATTTCTCCCAACTTTGCCATTTCTCTGATGGCACAGATCTTGGTGTCCCAGTCTTTGGTGAGGGACCTCAAGAATTTATCATTCAACTCATAGTTTGTGAACTCTCTTCCATATGACATGAGTTCATTTACAATTCTATAAAATTTCTTGTAGCATTCAGTGATGCTATCCCCTCTTCCTTGCCTAAAGCTTTCATATTCTTGATTAAGCAAGGACTTCCTATCTTGCCTTACTTCTTCAGAACCTTCCATATAGACAATGAGGGTGTCCCACATTTCTTTTGCAGTTTTACAGTGAATAAGGTTCTGGAAGGTGGCATCATCAATTGCACTAACTATTATATTCTGTGCTCTTTTGTCCATGGTTGCTAGGACAATCTCATCCTTGGTCATTTCAGAGAAATCCTTTGGAGTCCTCTGATTTGCATCCAATACTGAAATCTTCATGGGCACATATGGCCCTTCTTTGACTGTGATGTATATCCTAGGGTCAGAGGCTTCCATAAAAAGCCTAACCCTCTCTTTCCAGATCCCAAAGATCTCTTTTCTGCATATAGGTAGTTTCATTGAACCCAACTCCTTATGATTCTCTGAAGAACCCATGTTCTTGATTTTCTTGAAACTGTTTCCTGTTTCCTGACTTATACTGAATCTGCCAAACTGGATCTCCTCAGACAGTTAGTCCTGATTTTGAGGAACCTGGCTCTGATACCACTTGAAAGATATGGTACCTAAACACCTAGAGGGGGGGGGGGTGAATAGGTGACCTAATCCTTTTCTTAATTCTTTGTTGGCAGTCAACAGTTTATAGCACAGATTTCTGAATAAGTAATCACAGCACACAGCAATTCTCAACACAGTACAATCACAGCACAGAATACACAAGATTTTATAGTGGTTCCCCAATCTTTGGGTACATCCACTTTCCCCCTTCGCCTATCTAGCAGTGTACTAGATTCGGCCAAACTTCTCCACTAGCTCAGAACCCAACAAGGTTCCTACCTCAGGCCCAAAGCCTTACACTCAGCCAAAAGGCCTACACTCAGCCACCCAGGCCTACACTCAGCCAATTAAAGGCCTACACTCAGAGTTCTTCAACTCCTACACTCAGGCACCAAGCCCTACCCTCAGCCTTTATAAAATAGGCTTACAATCACTCAGATCCAATGGATCTTACAAGTTTAAAATAGAAATTACAAATGCTAACTCTACAACTCAGAAAGGATGAGAGGAGTTGAGAGTTTCTTGAAGAGTTCTTGGAAGAACTCAGCTTGATCCAAACTGACTTAGCTTTCTTCAAAGCTTCTTGAGTAGAACTGAATTAGTCTGAATCTTCTACAGTTGATCCTTGATCTCTGCTTCTTGAAATCCAAATGACTCTGAATTGTTCTTCTCAGCCTTAGTTCCAAAGACTGAATCCTTGGATGGAGCTCTCTCTCTCCAACTTCTTAGATCTGCAGTTGGACTGCCTGATCTTCTTGTGTTGATCCTCAGTGTATCACTTCTTGATTTAATCTGATCAACCACTTCAGTTATTCTCACAACATGTAATGATAATGAACAACCTTCTATATCTATTTCTGTAAACTATGGGTGCCTATTTATAGGCTTCCTTCATGGTAACCGGCTGATCCGGTTTATAACAGACTTTTGACTTCTCTGACAGTTGCTGTAGACCGGCTGGATTGGCAGCTGTCATGTCAACCAGTCACTTCTTGAAATCTCACTAACTGTCAGATAGTGTCGAGACTTTCTGTTCTTAAGTGTCGACACTTATAGACCAAGTGTCGACACATGTTGTGTAAGTGTCGACACAAGTCTACAAGGTGTCGACACAATTCCTTGTATGTCTCGACACAGTTTCTTCTGCATGTGTCGACACTGAAATTGAGTGTCGACACAAGTACTTGTACTTCATCCTTTAACTGTATTCTTCTAAGTGTCGACACATCTCCTTTGTGTCGACACATCTTCATGTGTTGAAACTGTCAAGTGTCGACACTGATTCTTGGTGTCGACACAAGTCTTCATTCTTGATTCTTCAGCTGAGTGTCGACACATTCCCTTAGTGTCGACACTTATACTTAGAATATTTTACAACTTTTCTGTTCTTTGCTAAGTGTCGACACAGCTCCTTGTGTCGACACTTTCTTCAAGTGTAGAGTCTTCAACTAAGTGTCGACACATTGTGCTGAGTGTCGACACTTTCTCCAAGTGTTGACTCTTCTGATTGTGTGTCGACACATTGTGCTGAGTGTCGACACATTCTTCAAATACTGAGTCTTTAGCTAAGTGTCGACACATTGTGTTGAGTGTCGACACTCACTTCCAGTGCTGAGTCTTCTGCATAGTGTCGACACACTGTGTTGAGTGTCGACACTTGTACTTAGAATCTGTAGACTTTTGCTGAGTGTCGACACTCACTTCAAGTGTCGACACTTTCTGGTGTAGACACAGCTCTTCTGGGTGTCGACACTTCTGCTAAGTGTCGACACAGCTTTTCTGCATTCTTCTACACTGAGTGTTGACACAGCTCCAAGTGTCGACACTTTCTGACTGGTGTCGACTCTTCTTCCCAGGTGTCGACACAATGACTCCAAGTGTCGACACTGCATGTCTGGGTGTCGACACAAGCTTTCTCAAGTGTCGACACTTTGCCTCTGGGTGTCGACACATGGACTTAGAAATTTTCAGCTTCAGTCCAGTGTATATCTAACCTGCACAAGTAACTCAAACAAACATCAAATACATTCTGATGTATATCATTGAGTTAGGTGAGGCTTCTTCAAATCAGGTACATTTGACCAATGTACCCAACATATGACTCAATAAATATGGCACAATAAATATGGCCCAATAAATATAGAACAATAAATATAGAAATAATTTTTGATCTGGTTGTCCATTTTCAGCTCCGGAAAGCCTATTAAAAAGTGCTCAGATAAATCTATCATTTAGCAAATAGATTTTCTCTTTTAGGCTCATTTAATGCTATATAAATATGACGTAATTAATATGACATACATAAATATGGCTCAGTAAATATGACTCAATAAATATGACCAAAGAAATATGGCATAATAAATATTATTCAATAAATATGACCATAACTTTTGTTCTAGTTGTCCGTTTTCAGCCCGTAAAAACTCATTGAGAAACCTCTGAATGATTTATCCATTGGGGGAACAGGTTTACCCGCTTTAGCTCGTTCAACACTCAATAAATATGTTATAGTAAACACTTCAAAATAAAAATAGCACAATAAATATTTCTTTATAAAATTGGCGTATTAAATATGGCTCAATAAAAATGTCTTATTAAATATCTCTAATGAAAATGCTTCAAAAAATATGATTCAATAATTATGTCTCAATAAATATTACTCATGAAATATGGCTCAATCATAATGGCTCAATAAATTTGACATAATAAATATTGCTCAATAAACAAAGCCATAATTTTTGATCTCGTTGTCCATATTCATCCCGAAAAAGACATTTCAAAAAAACTCGAATAAATCTATCTTTGGGAAACAAGTTTACCCGTTCGGGCTAATTTAACACAATATTAATATGGCGTAATAAATATGATATAAATAAATATAGCTCTGTAAACATTGCTCAATAAATATGGCTAACAAAATATGGCGTAATAAATATGGCTCAATAAATATGACTATAACTTTTGTTCCGGTTGTCCATTTTTCGCCCGAAAAAACAAACTTAAAAGAGCTCAAAATTACCCGTTTGGCTTGTTTATTACTATATAAATATGACAGAGTAAATATGGCGTTATCACCCCGAAAAAGACCAAAAAAGCCAATGATTTCGTAATCGGTTATCACCCCGAAAAAGAAAAATAAAAAGAGCACATAAAGGTCTATCAATTTGCGAACAGGTTTACCAATTCGGGCTCGTTTATCGAGCAATAAATATGGCAAAAAAATCAGGCATAATAAATATGGCGTATTAAATATGACACAAGAAATATGGTGTTTTAAATATACGTTAATAAATATGGCTCAAAAAATATTGCTCAATAAATATGACACAACAAATATGACTCAATAACTAAGACTCAATAAATATGACTTAGTAAATATGGTTTAATAAATATGATAAAATAAATATGGCGTATTAAATATGACTCAATAATATGATCATAACATTGAATTCAATTATCTAATTTTATCCTCGAAAAGCCCATTAAAAGTGCTCTGAATGATTTATCCAATGACAAACAGGTTTACCCACTCGTGCTCGTTCAACGCTTAATAAATATGTTGTAATAAATACTATGCAATAAATATGGGGAAATGAATATATCTCAATAAATTTGGCGCAAAAATATGGCTTAATAAATCTGGCTTATTAAATATCTCTCGATGAAAATTCTTCAAGAAGAATATGATTCAATAATTACATCTCAAAAAATATGACTCTTGAAATATGGCTAAATCATAATGGGTCAATAAATATGGCGTAATAAATATAGCCAAATAAATAAAACCATAATTTTTGATCTGCTAGTCCATTTTCATCCTGAAAAAGACATTTGAAAAAAGCTCGGATAAATCTATCTTTGTCAAATAGCTTTACACGTTTGGGGTCATTTAACGCTATATAAATATGACATAATAAATATAACACAAATAAATATAGCTCAATAAATATGAATGAATAAATAAGGGCAAAGAAATATAGCTCAATAAATATGACTCAATAAATTTGACCATAATTTTTGTTTTGGTTATCCGTTTTCAGTCTGGAGAAGCTAAAAGTACTCGAAATGATTTATCTATTGGTGAACATGATTACCTGTTTGAGCTTGTTTGATACTCAATAAATATTTCACAATAAATGTGACGTAATAAGTATGACAAAATAAATATGACATAATAAATATAGCCCAATAAATCTAGAAAAATAAATATAGCTCTAAATGATTTATCCATTGACAATCATGTTTACCCATTCGGTCTCATTCAACACTCAATAAATATGTTATAATAAATACTACAAAATAAATATATCTCAAAAAATTTGGCGTAATAAACATGGTTCAATAAAAAATGACTTATTAAATATCTTTTAATGAAAATACCACATGAAACATGGCTCAATAATTATGTTTCAATAAATATGTCTCAAAAAATATGACTCAATAAATATGACATAATAAATATAGCCTAATAAATATATATCAATAAATATAGCCATAATTTTTGATTCGGTTGTCCATTTTCAGCACCGGAAAGCCTATTGAAAAGTGTTCGGATAAATCTATCATTTAGCAAATAGATTTTCAGTTCAGGCACATTTAACGCTATATAAATATGGCGCAATTAATATGACACAAATAAATACGGCTCAGTAAATATGACTTAATAAATATGGCCCAGGAAATATGTCGCAATAAATGTGATTAATTAAATATGACCATAACTTTTATTCCAGTTTTTCATTTTCAGCACGAAAAAACTCATTGAAAAGACCTCTGAATGATTTATCAACTAGGGAACAGGTTTACTTGCTCGGACTCGTTCAACACTCAATAAATATGTTATAGTAAATGCTTCAAAATAAAATTGGCGCAATAAATATTTCTCAATAAAAATGGCATAATAAATATGGCTCAATAAAAATATCTTATTAAATATCTCTAATGGAAATGCTTCAAGAAATATGGTTCAATAATTATGTCTCAATAAAGATGACTCAGGAAATATGGCTCAATCATAATGGCTTAATAAATACGGCACAATAAATATTGTCAAATAAATAAAGCCATAATTTTTGATCTCGTTATCCACATTCATCCCGGAAAAGACATTTTAAAAAAGCTCGGATAAATCTATCTTTGTCAAATAGGTTTACCCGTTCGGGCTCGTTTAACACTATATAAATATAGCGTAATAAATATGACACAAATAAATATAGCTATGTAAATATATCTCAATAAATATGGCAAATGAAATATGGTGCAATAATTATGGCTCAATAAATCTGACCATAACTTTATTCTGGTTGTTCTTTTTTCGCCAGATAAAACTAATTTAAAAGAGCTCGAAATTATCTATCCATTGGTGAACAGGTTTATGCGGTTGGGCTTGTTTATTACTATATTAATATGACACAGTAAATTTGGCGTTATCAGCCCAAAAAAGCACGAAAATGCCAATGCTCCGGTTGTCAGTTATCTGCCCGAAAAAGATAATTAAAAAGGGCACATGAAGGTCTATACATTAGCGAAAAAGTTTACCCATTTGGGCTCGTTTATCGGGCAATAAATATGGCAAAAAAAATCAGGCGCAATAAATACGGCGTAATAAATATGACACATATAAATATAGCTCAATAAATATTGCTCAATAAATAAAGCCACAGAAATATGGCACAATATATATGACTCAATAAATATGATCATAATTTTTGTTTTGATTGTCCATTTCCTGACTGGAAAGGCCCATTTAAAAGTGCTCGAAATGATTTATCTATTTGTGAACATGATGACCTGTTTGAGCTTGTTTGGCACTCAATAAATATGACACAATAAATGTGGCGTAAAAATATGACAAAATAAATATGGTATAATAAATATAGCCCAATAAATAAATCTCTAAATGATTTATCCAATGACAATCATGTTTACTCGTTCGGGCTCATTCAACACTCAACAAATATGTTATAATAAATACTACATAATAAATATGATTCAATAAATATATCTCAATAAAGTTGGCATAAAAAATATGACTCAATAAATATGACTTATTAAATATATTTTAATGAAAAGCCACCAGAAACATGACTCAATAATTATGTCACAAATAAATATGGATCAGAAAATATGGCTCAATAAATATGACTCAATAAATATGGCATAATAAATATAGCCCAATAAATATAGAACAATAAATATAGCCATATTTTTTGATACGGTTGTCCATTTTTAGCCCCGAAAATCCTATTTAAAAGTGCTCGGATAAAACTATCATTTAGCAAATAGATTTTCACACTCAGGCTCACTTAACGCTATATAAATATGGAGTGATTAATATGACACAAATAAATATGGCTCAGTAAATATGACTTAATAAATATGGCCAAGGAAATATGGCGCAATAAATATGATTCAATAAATATGACCATAACGTTTGTTACGGTTGTCCGTTTTTAGCCCGAAAAAACTCATTGCGAAGTCCTCTTAATAATTTATCAATTGGGGAATAGGTTTACCCGCTCGGCCTCATTCAACACTCAATATATATGTTATAATAAATACATCCAAATAAAAATGGCGCAATAAATATTTCTCAACAAAATTGGCGTAATAAATATGACTCAATAAAAATGTCATATTAAATATCTCAAATGAAAATGCTTCAAAAAATATTATTCAATAATTATGTCTCAATAAAGATGACACATGAAATATAGCTCAATCATAATGGTTCAATAAATATGACACAATAAATATTGGCCAATAAATAAAGCTATAATTTTCGATCTTGTTGGGCATATTCATCTCGAAAAAGACATTTCAAAAAAACTCGAATAAATCTATCTTTGGCAAAAAAGTTTACCCGTTCAGGCACATTTAATACTTTATAAATATGGCATAATAAATATGACACAAATAAATATAGCTCTATAAATATGGCTCAATAAATATGGCCAATGAAATATGGCGCTATAAATTGGCTCAATAAATATGATCATAACTTTTGTTCTAGTTGTCCGTTATGTGCCCGAAAAAGCCCATTTAAAAGGGCTCGAAATTATCTATTCATTGGGGAATAGGTTTACCCGTTTGGGCTTGTTTATTACTATATAAATATGACACAGTAAATATGGCATTATCATCCCGAAAAAGATCGAAAAAACCGAAAAAACCAATGATCCGGTTGCCGGTTATCATCCCGAAAAAGCTAATTAAAAAGAGCACATAAAGGTCTATCCAATGGCGAATAGGTTTAACCATTCGGGTTTGTTTATGGCTCAATAAATATGGCAAAAAAAAGCAGGAGCAATAAATATGGTGCAATAAAAATTGACACAATAAAAATGGTGTAATAAATATGCGTTTATAAATATGTTTCAAAAATATTGCTCAATAAATATGACACAAGATATTTGACTCAATAACTAAGTCTCAATAAATATGTCTTAGTAAATATGATTTACTAAATATGCTAAAATAAATATGGTGCATTAAATATGACTCAATAAATATGATCATAACTTTGGATTCAGTTGTCTAATTTTATCATCGAAAAGCCCATTAAAAAGTGCTCTGAATGATTTATCAATTGACAAATAGGTTTACCTACTCGGGCTCGTTCAACGCTCAATAAATATATTATAATAAATACTACACAGTAAATATGGGGCAATAAATATATCTCAATTAGTTTGACGCAAAAAATATGGCTCAATAAATATGGCTTATTAAATATCTTTCGATGAAAATGCTTCAAAAAATATGATTCAATAATTACGTCTCAATAAATATGACTCTTAAAATATGGCTTAATCATAATGGCTCAATAAATATGGCGCAATAAATATAGCACAATAAATAAAACCATAATTTTTGATCTGCTAGTCTATTTTTATCTAGAAAAAGACATTTGAAAAAAACCTCGTATAAATCTATCTTTGGCAAAAAAATTTACCCGTTTGGGCTCGTTTAACGCTATATAATTATGATGCGATAAATATAACCCAAATAAATATAGCTCAATAAATATGACTCAATAAATAATGCCAAAGAAATATGGCACAATAAATATGACTCAATAAAAATGACCATAATTTTTGTTCTGGTTATCCAATTTCAGTCCGAAAAAACCGATTTAAAAGTGCTCGAATTGATTTATCTATTGTTGAACATGATTACTTGTTTGGGCTTGTTCGATGCTAAATAAATATGACACAATAAATATGATGTCATAAATATGATAAAATAAATATGACGTAATAAATATAACCCAATAAATATAGAACAATAAATATAGCTCTAAATTATTTATCCATTAACAATCATGTTTACCCGTTCGGGCTTATTCAACTCTCAATAAATATATTATAATAAATATGACACAATAAATATATCTCAACATATTTGGCATAATAAACATGACTCAATAAATATGGCTTATTAAATATGTTTTAATGAAAATGCCATAGGAAACATGGCTCAATAATTATGTCTCAATAAATATGGCTCAAAACATATGACTCAATAAATATGACTAAATAAATATGACATAATAAATATAACACAATAAATATAGAACAATAAATATGACCATAATTTTTGATCTGCTTGTCCATTTTTATCCCAGGAAAGCCTATTGAAAGTGCTCGGATAAATCTATCATTTAGCAAATATATTTTTCAGTTCGGCTCATTTAACTACATATAAATATGGCGCAATTAATATGTCACAAATAAATATGGCTCAGTAAATATGACTTAATAAATATGGTCAAGGAAATATGGCAGAATAAATGTCATTCGATAAATGTGACAATAACTTTTATTCTAGTTGTCCGTTTTCAGCCCGAAAAAACTTATTGAAAAGAAGTCTGAATGATTTATAAATTGGGGAACAAGTTTAACTGCTCGGGTTCGTTCAACACTCAGTAAACATATTATAATAAGTGTTTCAAAATAAAAATGGCGCTATAAATATTTCTCAATAAAATTGACATAATAAATATGGCTCAATAAAAATGTCTTATTAAATATCTCAAATGAAAATGTTTGAATAAATATGATTCAATAATTATGTCTCAATAAATATGACTCATGAAGTTTGACTCAATCATAATGGCTCAAATAATATGACACAATAAATATTACCAAATAAATAAAGCAATAGTTTTTGATTTCGTTGTCTATATTCATCCCGAAAAACATATTTCAAAAAAGCTCTGATAAATTTATCTTTGGGAAATAGGTTTACCCATTCGGGCTTGTTTAACACTATATAAATATGGCATAATTAATACGACACAAATAAATATAGCTATATAAATATTGCTCAATAAATATGGCCAATGAAATATGGCGCTATAAATATGGCTCAATAAATATGACAATAATTTTTGTTCCGGTTGTTCGTCTTTTCCCCGAAAAAGCTCATTTAAAAGAGCTCGAAATTATCTCTCCCTTGGTGTATAGGTTTACTCGTTTGGACTTGTTTATTACTATATAAATATGACATAGTAAATATGGCGTTATAGGCCCAAAAAAGCAGGAAAAAGCCAATGATCCGATTGTCGGTTATCAGCCCGAAAAAGACAAATAAAAAGAGCACATAATGGTCTATCCATTGACGAACAAGTTTACCAATTCGGGCTCATTTATCGCGCAATAAATATGGTAAAAAAATAAGGCACAATAAATATGACACAATAAATATGACATAATAAATATGGTGTAATAAATATGCATTAATAAATATGGCTCAAAAATATTGCTCAGTAAATATGGCACAAGAAATATGACTCAATAACTAAGTCTCAATAAAAATTGCTTTGTAAATATGGTTTAGTAAATATGATAAAATAAATATGGTGTATTAAATATGACTCAATAAATATGATCATAAATTTGTATTCAGTTGTCTATTTTTATTCTGGAAAAGCCCATTAAAAAGTGCTCGGAATGATTTATCCACTGGCAAATAAGTTTACCCACTCGGGCTCGTTCAACTCTCAATATATATGCTATAATAAATACTACCCAATAAATATGGGGCAATAAATATATCTCAATAAATTTGGCCCAAAAAATACTTCTCAATAAATATGGCTTATTAAATATCTCTCAATGAAAATACTTCAAGAAATATGATTCAATAATTATGTCTCAATAAATATGACTCTTGAAAAATGACTTAATCATAATAGCTCAATAAATATGGCACAATAAATATAACCCAATAAATAAAGCAATAATTTTTGATCTGACAATCCATTTTCATCCAGCAAAAGACATTTGAAAAGAGCTCAGATAAATCTATCTTTAGCAAACAGGTTTACCCGTTCGGCCGCGTTTAACGCTATATAAATATGGCGCAATAAATATGACACAAATAAATATAGATCAATAAATATGGCTCAATAAATAAGGCCACATTAATATGGGGCAATAAATATGACTCAATAAATATGACCATAATTTTTGTTCTGCTTGTACATTTTCAGTCCGGAAAAGCTCATTTAAAAGTGCTCAAAATTATTTATCTATTGGTGAGCATGATTACCTATTTGGGCTTATCTAATACTCAATAAATATGGAACAATAAATGTGTCGTAATAATTATGACAAAATAAATATGAGACAATAAATATAGCTCAATAAATATAGCTCAAAATCATTTATCCAATGACAATCATGTTTACACGTTCGGGCTCATTCAACACTCAATAAATATGTTACAATAAATACTACAAAATAAATATGATGCAATAAATATATCTTAATAAATTTGGCATAATAAACATTGCTCAATAAATATACGGCTTATTAAATATATTTTAATGAAAATGCCACAAGAAACATGACTCAATAACTATGTCACAATAAATATGGTTCGGAAAATTTCGATCAATGAATATGACAAAATAAATATAGACCAATAAATATAGAACAATAAATATAGCCATATTTTTTCATCCAGTTGTTCTTTTTTAGCCCAGAAAGCATATAAAAAAGTGCTCGGATAACTCTATCATTTAGCAAATAGATCTTCTCGATCAGTCTCGTTTAACGCTATATAAATATGGCACAATTAATATGACACAAATAAATATGGCTCAATAAACATGGATCAATAAATATGGCCATGGAAATATGACGCAATAAATATGATTCAATAAATATAACCATAACTTTTGTTCCGGTGGTCCGTTTTCAGCTCGAAAAAACTCATTGAAAGACCTCTGAATGATTTATCCTTTGGGGAACATGATTAATCGCTCGGGCTCATTCAACACTTAATAAATATGTTATAATAAATACTTCGAAATAAAAATGGCGCAATAAATATTTCTCAAAAAAATTGACGTAATTAATATGGCTCAACAAAAATGTCTTATTAAATATCTCTAATGAAAATGTTTCAAGAAATATGGTTCAATAATTATGTCTCAATAAAGATGACTCATGAAATATGGCTCAATCATAATGGCTCAATAAATATGACACAATAAATATTGCCCAATAAATAAAGCCATATTTTTGATCTTGTTGTCCATATTCATCCCGAAAAAGACGTTTCAAAAAAACTCGGATAAATCTATCTTTGGCATACAAGTTTACTTGTTTGGGTTTGTTTAACAATGTATAAATATGGCGTAATAAATATGACATAAATGAATATAGCTCTGTAAATATTGCTCAATAAATATGGTTAACGAAATATGGCACAATAAATATGACTCAATAAATATGACCATAACTTTTGTTCCGATTGTCCGTTTTTCGCCCGAAAAAGCCCATTTAAAAGAGCTCGAAATTATCTATCTATTTTGGAACAGCTTTACCCATTTGGGCTTGTTTATTACTATATAAATATGACACAGTAAATATTGCATTATCAACACGAAAAAGCCCGAAAAAGCTAATTATATAGTTGTCGTTTATCAGACCGAAAAAGCCTATTAAAAAGAGCACATAATGGTCTATCCATTGGAGAACAGGTTTACCTATTCGGGCTCGTTTATCGCGCAATAAATATGACAAAAAATCAACTGCAATAAACATGACGCAATAAAAAGTGACACAGTAAATATGTTGTAATTAATATGCATTAATAAATATGGCTCAAAAAATATTGCTCAATAAATATGTCACAAGAAATATGACTCAATAACTAAGTCTCAATAAATATGGCTTAGTAAATATGGTTTAGTAAATATTATAAAATAAATATGGTGCATTAAATATGACTCAATAAATATGATCATAAATTTGGATTCAGTTGTCTATTTTTATTCTAGAAAAGCCCATTAAAAAGTGCTATGAATTATTTATCCATTGACAAACATGTTTACCCACTCGTGCTAGTTCAACGCTCAATAAATATGTTATAATAAATAGTACGCAATAAATATGGGGCAATAAATATATCTCAATAAATTTGGCACCAAAAATATGACTCAATAAAAATGGCTTTTTAAATATCTCTCGATGAAAATGCTTCAAGAAATATGATTCAATAATTACGTCTCAATAAATATGACTCTTAAAATATGACTCAATCGTAATGACTCAATAAATATGGCACAATAAATATAGCCCAATAAATAAAACCATAATTTTTGATCTAGTAGTCCATTTTCATCCAGAAAAACACATTTGAAAAAATCTCGGATAAATCTATCATTGGCAAACAGGTTTATCCGTTCGGGATCGTTTAATGCTATATAAATATGACGCAATAAATATAACACAAATAAATATAACTCAATAAATATGGCTTAATAAATAAGGCCAAAGAAATATGGCGCAATAAATATGACTCAACAAATATGACCATAATTTTTGTTCTCGTTGTCCATTTTCAGCCCGGAAAAGCCCATTTAAAAGTGCTCGAAATGATTAACTATTGGTGAACATGATTACCTGTTTGGGCTTGTTTGAATCTCCATAAATATGACATAATAAAATTGGCGTCATAAATATGACAAAATAAATATGTCATAAATAATATAGCACAATAAATATAGAACAATAAATATAGCTCTAAATGATTTATCCATTAACAATCATTTTTACCTGTTCGGGCTCATTCAACACTACTTAAATATGTTATAATAAATACTATATAAAAAATATGACGCAATAAATATATATCAATAAATTTGGCATAATAAACATTACTCAATAAACATGTCTTATTAAATATCTTTTAATGAAAATGTCACAAGAAATATTGCTCAATAATTATGTCTCAATAAATATGGCTCAAAAAATATGACTCAATAAATATGGCATAATAAATATAGCCCAATAAATGTAGAACAATAAATATAGCAATAATTTTTGATCTAGTTGTCTATTTTCAGCCCTGGAAAGCCTATTGAAAAGTGCTCGGATAAATCTATCATTTAGCAAATAAATTTTCCAGTTCGGGCTCATTAAACTCTATATAAATATCGTGCATTTAGTATGACACAAATAAATATGGCTCGGTAAATATGACTTAATAAATATGGCCAAGGAAATATGGTGCAATAAATGTGATTCAATAAATATGATCATAACTTTTGTTCCGGTTGTTCGTTTTCAGCCCGAAAAAAGTCATTGAAAAGACCTCTGAATGATTTATCAATTGGAGAGCAGGTTTACCTGCTTGGGCTCGTTCAACACTCAATAAATATGTTACAATAAATGCTTCAAAATAAAAAATAGTGCAATAAATATTTCTCAATAAAATTAGCTTAATAAATATGTCTCAATAAAAATGTCTTATTAAATATCTCTAATGAATATGCTTCAAGAAATATAGTTCAATAATTATGTCTCAATAAAGATGACTCATGAAATATAGCTCAATCATAATGGCTCAATAAATTTGACACAATAAATATTGCCCAATAAATAAAGCCATAATTTTTTATCTCGTTATCCATATTCATCCCAAAAAATACATTTCAAAAAAACTCGGATAAATATATCTTTGGCAAAGAGATTTACCCGTTTGGGCTCGTTTAACACTATATAAATATGACGTAATAAATATGGCATACATAAATATAGCTCTGTAAATATGGCTCATTAAATATGACCAACGAAATATGGCACAATAAATATGGCTCAATAAATATGACCATAACTTCTATTCCGGTTGTCCATTTTCTGGCCAAAAAAGCTCATTTAAAAGAGCTCGAAATTATCTATCCATTGGGGAAAAAGTTTACCCATTTGGGCTTGTTTATTACTATAAAAATATGATATAGTAAATATGACATTCTCAGCCCGAAAAAGCCCGAAAAAACCAATGATCCGATTGTCGGTTATCAGCCAGAAAAAACAAATTAAAAATAGCACATAAAGGTCTATCAATTGGCGAACAGGTTTAACCATTTGGGCTCAATTATCGAGCAATAAATATACAAAAACATCAGACACAATAAATATGGTGCAATAAAAAGTGACACGGTAAATATGGTGTAATAAATATGTGTTAATAAATATGGCTCAAAATATATTGCTCAATAAATATAGCACAAGAAAAACGACTCAATAACTATTTCTCAAAAAATATGGCTTAGTAAATATGGTTTAGTAAATATTATAAAATAAATATGAGGCATTAAATATGACTCAATAAATATGATCATAATTTTGAATTCAGTTGTCTATTTTATTCTCGAAAAGCCCATTAAAAAGTGTTTTGAATTATTTATCCATTGACAAACAGGTTTACCCACTCGGGCTCGTTCAACGCTCAATAAATATGTTATAATAAATACTATGCAATAAATATAGGGCAATAAATATATCTCAATAAATTTGGCGTAAAAAATATGACTCAATAAATATGGCTTATTAAATATCTCTCGATGAAAATGCATCAAGAAATATGATTCAATAATTATGTCTCAATAAATATGACTCTTGAAATATGGCTGAATCATAATGACTCAATAAATATGATACAATAAATATAGCCCAATAAATAAAACCATAATTTTTGATCTGGTGATCCATTTTCATCCAGAAAAAGACATTTGAAAAAAGCTCGGATAAATCTATCTTTGGCAAACAGGTTTATCCGTTCGGGCTCGTTTAACGTTATATAAATATTGCCCAATAAATATAACATAAATAAATATAGCTCAATAAATATGACTCAATAAATAAGGCCAAAGAAATATGGCGCAATAAATATTACTCAATAAATATGAACATAATTTTTGTTCTAGTTGTCCATTTTCATCCCGGAAAATCACATTTAAAAGTGCTCGAAATGATTTATCTATTGGTGAACTTGATTACCTATTTGGGCTTGTTTGACTCTCAATAAATATGACGCAATAAATGTGGCATCATAAATATGACAAAATAAATATGGCATAATAAATATAACACGATAAATATATAACAATAAATATAGCTCTAAATGATTTATAAATTGACAATCACGTTTACCCGTTAGGGCTCATTCAACACTCAATAAATATGTTATAATAAATATGATGCAATTAATATAACAAAACAAATTTACCGTAATAAACATGGCTCAATAAATATAGCTTATTAAATATTTTTTAATGAAAATACCACAAGAAACATGACTGAATAATTATATCTCAATAAATATGGCTAAAAAAATGACTCAATAAATATGACTCAACAAATATAGCATAATAAATATAGCCCAATAAATATAGAACAATAAATATTGTCATATTTTTGATCTGGTTGTCTATTTTCAACACCGGAAAGCCTATTGAAAATTACTCGGATAAATCTATCATAGCAAATAGATTTTCCAGTTCAAGCTCATTTAACGCTATATAAATATGGCAAAATTAATATGATACAAATAAATATAGCTCAGTAAATATGACTTAATAAATCTGGCCAAGGAAATATGGCGCAATAAATATGATTCAATAAATATGACCATAACTTTTGTTCTGGTTGTCCATTTTTAGCCTGAAAAAACTCAATGAAAAGACCTATGAATGATTTATAAACTAGGGAACAGGTTTACCTACTCGGGCTTGTTTAACACTTAATAAATATGTTATAATAAATACTTCAAAATAAAAATAGTGCAATAAATATTTCTCAATAAAATTATCGTAATAAATTTGGTTCCACAAAAATATGTTATTAAATATCTCCAATGAAAATGTTCAAGAAATATGATTCAATAATTATGTATCAATAAAGATAACTCATGAAATATGGCTCAATTATAATGACTCTATAAATATGGCATAATAAATATTGCCCAACAAATAAAGCCATAATTTTTGATCGCGTTGTCCATATTCATCCCGAAAAAGACATTTCAAAAAAGCTCTTATAAATCTACCTTTGGCAAACAGGTTACCCGTTCATGATCGTTTAATACTATATAAATATGGTATAATAAATATGAAATAAATAAATATAGCTCTGTAAATATGGCTCAATAAATATGGCCAACGAAATATGGGGCAATAAATATGGCTCAATAAATATGACCATAACTTTTATTCCAGTTGTCCGTTTTTGATAGAAAAAGCCCATTTAAAAGAGCTCAAAATTATCTATTCATTAGTGAATAAGTTTAACAGTTTGGGCTTTTTTATTACTATATAAATATGACACAGTAAATATGACGTTATAAGCCTGATAAAACCCGAAAAAGCCAATGATCTGGTTGCCGGTTATCATCCCGAAAAAGACAATTAAAAAAAGCACATAAAGGTCTATCCATTGGCGAACAGGTTTACCCATTAGTGCTTGTTTATCGCGCAATAGCTATGGCAAAAAAATCAGGTGCAATAAATATGACGCAATAAATATGACACAATAAATATGGTGTAATAAATATGCGTTAATAAATATGGCTCAAAAAATATTACTCGATAAATATGACACAAGAAATATGACTCAATAACTAAGTCTCATTAAGTATGGCTTTGTAAATATGGTTTAATAAATATGATAAAATAAATATGGGGCATTAAATATGATTCAATAAATATGATCATAAACTTGGATTCAGTTGTCTATTTTTATTCTGAAAAAGCCCATTAAAAAGTGCTCTTATTGATTTATCCACTGGCAAACATGTTTACCCATACGGGCTCGTTCAACGCTCAATAAATATGTTATAATAAATACTACGTAATAAATATGAGGCAATAATTATATCTCAATAAATATGGCACAAAACATACGCCTCAATAAATATGGCTTATTAAATATCTCTCGATGAAAATGCTTCAAGAAATATGATTCAATAATTATGTCTCAATAAATATGACTCTTGAAATATGGCTCAATCATAACGGCTCAATAAATATGCCGCAATAAATATTGCTCAATAAATAAAGTCATAATTTTTGATCTGGTAGTTCATTTTCATCCAGAACAAGACATTTGAAAAAAGATCGTATAAATGTATCTTTGACAAACAGGTTTACCCGTTCGGGCTAATTTAATGCTATATAAATATGGCGTAACAAATATGACACAAATAAATATAGCTCAATAAATATGGCTCAATAATTAAGGCCACAGAAATATGGCGTAATAAATAAGGCCACAGAAATATGACTCAATAAATACACCATAATTTTTGTTCTGGTTGTCCATTTTCAAAGTAGAAAGGTCCATTTAAAAGTGCTCAAAATGATTTATTTATTAGTGAACATGATTATATGTTTGGTCTTGTTTGACACTCAATAAATATTACACAATAAATATGGCGTAATAAATATGAGAAAATAAATATGGTATTATAAATATAGCCCAATAAATATTACTCTAAATGATTTATCCAATGACAATCATGTTTACCCATTCGGGCTAATTCAACACTCAATAAATATGTTATAATAAATACTACATAATAAATGTGACGCAATAAATATATCTCAATAAATTTTGGCGTAATAAACATTGCTCAATAAATATGTCTTCTTAAATATTTTTTTTGAAAATGACATAAGAAACATGGCTCAATAATTATGTCACAATAAGTATGGCTCAGAAAATCTGAATCAATAAATATGACATAATAAATATTATATAATAAATATAGCATAATAAATATAGAACAAAAAATATAGCCATCTTTTTTGATCTGGATGTCCATTTTCAGCCCCGGAAAGCCTATTGAAATTGCTCGGATAAATATATCATTAAGCAAATAGATTTTCCCGTTCAGGCTCATTTAACGGCATAAAAATATGGCGTAATTAATATGACATCAATAAATATGGCTCTGTAAATATGATTCAATAAATATGGCAAGGGAAATATGGCGCAATAAATATGATTCAATAAATATGACCATAACTTTTGTTCCGGTTGTCCGTTTTTAGCCCGAAAAACTCATTGAAAAATCTATTAATGATTTATCCATTGGGGAGCAGGTTTACCCACTTGTTCTTGTTCAACACTCAATAAATATGTTATAATAGATACTTCGAAATAAAAATGGCACAGTAAATGTTTCTTAATAAAATTGGCGTAATAAATATGGCTCAATAAAAATATCTTATTAAATATCTCTAATGAAATTGTTTCAAGAAATATGGTTCAATAATTATGTCTCAATAAAGATGACTCATGAAATATAGGTCAATCATGATGGATCAATAAATATGACATAATAAATATTACCAAATAAATAAAGCCATAATTTTTGATCTCGTTGTCCATATTCATCCCGAAAAAGACATTTCAAAAAAACTTGGATAAATCTATATTTGACAAACAGGTTTACATGTTCGGGCTCGTTTAATACTATATAAATATGGCGTAAAAAATATGACACAAATAAATATAGCTCCAAAGATATGGCTCAATAAATATGGATAATGAAAGATGGTGTAATAAATATAGCCCAAGAAATATGACCATAACTTTTATTCCCATTATCTGTTTTCCGCCCGAAAAAACCCATTTAAAATACTCGAAATTATCTATCCATTGGGTATCAGGTTTGCCCGTTTGGGCTTGTTTATTACTATATAAATATGACACGGTAAATATGGCGTTATCAGCAAGAAAAAGCTCGAAAAAGCCAGAAAAAGCCAATGATCCGGTTGTCGGTTATCAGCGCCAAAAAGGCAATTAAAAAGAGCACATAAAAGTCTATCCATTAGCGAATAGGTTTTCCAATTCAGGCTCATTTATCACGCAATAAATATGGCAAAAAAATTTATGCACAAAAAAAAGGCACAATAAAAAGTGACACAATAAATATGGTGTAATAAATATACGTTAATAAATATGGCTCAAAAAATATTGATCAATAAATATGGCACAAGAAATATGACTCAATAACTAAGTCTCAATAAATATGGCTTAGTAAATATGGTTTAGTAAATATGATAAAATAAATATGGCGCATTAAATATGATTCAATAAATATGATCATAACTTTGGATTCAGTTGTCTATTTTTATCCTCGAAAAGCCCATTAAAAAATCCTCAGAATGAATTATCCATTGACAAACAGGTTTATCCACTCGGGCTTGTTCAACGCTCAATAAATATGTTATAACAAATACTACATAATAAATATGAGGCAATAAATATATCTCAATAAATTTAGGGCAAAAAATATGGCTCAATAAATATGTCTTATTAAATATCTTTCGATGAAAATGATTCAATAAATATGATTCAATAATTACGTCTAAATAAATATGACTATTGAAATATGGCTCAATCATAATGGCTCAATAAATATCGCGCAATAAATATAGGCCAATAAATAAAACAATAATTTTTGATCTAGTAGTTCATTTTCATCCTGAAAAAGACAATTGAAAAAATCTCAGATAAATCTATCTTTGACAAACAGGTTTACTCGTTCGGACTCGTTTAATGCTATATAAATATGGCATAATAAATATAACATAAATAAATATAGCTCAATTAATATGGCTCAATAAATAAAGCCAAAGAAATATGGCGCAATAAATATGACTCAATAAATATGACCATAATTTTTGTTCTGATTGTCCATTTTCAGCCCGGAAAAGTCCATTTAAAAGTGGACGAAATGATTTATCTATTGGTGAACATGATTACATGTTTGGGCTTGTTTGACACTCAATAATTATGGCAAAATAAATGTGGCGTAATAAATATGGCAAAATAAATATGACATAATAAATATAGCCCAATAAATATAGAACAATAAATATAGATCTAAATGATTTATTCATTTACAATCATGTTTACCCGTTCAGGCTTATTCAACACTCAATAAAATAGTTATTATAAATACTACAAAATAAATATGATGCAATAAATATATCTCAACAAATTTGGCGTAATAAACATGACTCAATAAATATGGCTTAATAGATATCTTTTAATGAAAATGCCGCAAGAAACATGGCTCAATAATTATGTCTCAATAAATATGGCTCAAAAAATACGACTCAATAAATATTACTCAATAAATATGGTATAATAAATATACCCCAATAAATATAGAACAATAAATATAGCCATAATTTTTGAACTTGCTGTCCTTTTTCAGCCCCGAAAAGCCTATTGAACAGTGCTCTGATAAATCTTTCATTTAGCGAATAGATTTTCCAGTTAGGGCTTAAATAATGCTATATAAATATGGCGTAATTTATATGACACAAATAAATATGGCTCAGTAAATATGTCTTAATAAATATTGCTAAAGAAATATGACGCAATAAATATTATTCATTAAATATGACCATAACTTTTGTTCTGATTGTCTGTTTTCAGCCCGAAAAAACTCAATGAAAAGACCTCTGAATGATTTATCAATTGGGGAATAGGTTTAACTGCCCGGGCTCGTTCAACACTCAATAAATATGTTATAATAAATACTTCAAAATAAAAATGACTTATTAAATATCTCTAATTAAAATTTTTCAAGAAATATGGTTCAATAATTTGTCTCCATAAAGATGACTCATTAAATATAGCTCAATCATAATGACTCAATAAATATGATATAATAAATATTGCCCAATAAATAAAGCCATAATTTTTGATCTCGTTGTCCAAATTCATCCCGAAAAACACATTTCAAAAAAACTCTGATAAATCTATCTTTGGCAAACAGGTTTACCCGTTCTGTCTCATTTAACACTATATAAATGTGATGTAATAAATATGACACAAATAAATATAGCTTTGTAAATATGACACAATAAATATGACCAACGAAATATAGCGCAATAAATATGGCTCAATAAATATGACCATAACTTTTGTTCTGGTTGTCCGTTTTTCGCCAGAAAAAGCTCATTTAAAAGAGCTCAAAATTATCTATCCATTAGTGAACAGGTTTACCCATTGGGCTTATTTATTAATATATAAATATGACATAGTAAATATGGCATTATAAGCCCGAAAAAGCCCAAAAAGCCAATGATCCGGTTTTCGGTTATCATTCTGAAAAAGATAATTAAAAAGAGCACATAAAGGTCTATCCATTGGCAAACAGGTTTACCCATTCGGGCTCGTTTATCACGCAACAAATTTGGCCAAAAAATCATGTGCAATAAATATGGCGCAATAAATATAACACAATAAATATGATTTAATAAATATGCGATAATAAATATGGCTCAAGAAATATTGCTCAATAAATATGCACAAGAAATATGACTCAATAACTAAGTCTCAATAAATATGGCTTAGTAAATATGGTTTAGTAAATATGATAAAATAATATGCCGCATTAAATATGACTCAATAAATATGATCATAAATTTTTGATTCAGTTGTCTATTTTTTATTTGGAAAAGCCCATTAAAAAAGTGCTCTGAATGATTTATTTATTTCAACAGGTTTACCCAATCGGGCTCGTTCAACGCTCAATAAATATGTTATAATAAATACTACACAATAAATATGGGCCCATAATATATCAAAATAAATAATTTGGCGCAAAAATACGGCTCAAAAAATATGGCTTATTAAATATCTCTCAATGAAAATGCTCAAGAAAATGATTCAATAATTATGTCTCAATAAATATGACTCTTGAAATATGGCTCAATCATAACGGCTCAATAAATATGGCGCAATAAATATAGCCCAATAAATAAAGCCATAATTTTGATCTGCAGTCCATTTTCATCCAGAAAAAGACATTTGAAAAAAGCTCGGATAAATCTATCTTTGGCAAACAGGTACCGTTCGGGCTCGTTTAACGCTAATAAATATGGTACAAAAATATGACACAAATAAATATAGCTCAATAAATATGACTCAATAAATAAGGCCACAGAAATATGGCGCAATAAATATGACTCAATAAATATGACCATAATTTTTGTTCGGTGTCCATTTTCAGACCGGAAAGCCCATTTAAAAGTGCTCGAAATAATTTATCTATTTTGAAACATGATTACCTTTGGGCTTGTTGGACACTCAATAAATATGGCACAATAAATATGGTATAATAAATATGACAAAATAAATATGCATAAAAATATAGCCTAAAAATATTGCTCTAAATGATTTTACCAATGACAATTATGTTACCCGTTCGGGCTCATTCAACACTCAATAAATATGTTATAATAAATTACATAATAAATATGACGCAATAAATATATCTCAATAAATTTGGAATAAAAAATATCTCAATAAATATGTCTTATTAAATATATTTTAATGAAAATGTCACAAGAAACATGCTCAATAATTATGTCACAATAAATATGGCTCAAAAATATATCTAATAAATATGACTCAATAAATATGGCATAATAAATATAGCCCAATAAATATAGAACAATAAATATAGCCATATTTTTTGATCCGGTTGTCCATTTTCAGCCCCGGAAAGCCTATTAAAAGTGCTCGGATAAATCTATCATTTAGCAAATAGATTTTCCCGTTCAGGCTCATTTAGTGCTATATAAATATGGCGCAATTAATATGACACAAATAAATATGGCTCAGTAAAAATTGGCTAATAAATATGACTCAATAATATGACCTGAAAAAAGTCATTGAAAAATCTCTGAATGATTTATCCATTGGGGAACAGGTTTATCCGCTCAGGCTCGTTCAACACTCAATAAATATGTTATAATAAATACTTCGAAATAAAAAGGACCCAATAAATATTTCTCAATAAAATTTGGCGTAATAAATATGGCTCAATAAAATGTCTTATTAAATATCTCTAATGAAAATGCTTCAAGAATATGGTCAATAATTATGTCTCAATAAAGATGACTCATGAAATATGACTCAATCATAATTGATCAATAAATATGACAAAATAAATATTGCCAAATAAATAAGTCATAATTTTATCTTGTTGTCAATATTCATATAGAAAAAGACATTTGAAAAAACTCGGATAAATCTATTTTTGGCAAAACAGGGTTTCCCGTTCGGGCTCGTTTAACACTATATAAATATGGCATAATAAATATGACACAAATAAAATATAGCTCTGTAAATATGGCTCAATAAATATGGCAACGAAATATGGCGCAATAAATATGGCTCAATAAATATTACCATAAACTTTTGTTCCGGTTGTCCGTTTTTTTGCCCGAAAAACTCATTTAAAAGAGCTCGAAATTTCTATCCATTGGAGAACAGGTTTACCTGTTTGGCTTGTTTATTACTATATAAATATGACACAGTAAATATGACGTTATCAGCCCGAAAAACGAGAAAATGCACAAAAAGCCAATGATCGGTTTGAGGTTACAGCCCGAAAAACCAATTAAAAAGAGCACATAAAGTCTATCATTGGCGAACAGGTTTACCCATTCGGGCTCGTTTATTGCTCAATAAATATGACAAAACAATCAGGCACAATAAATATGAGTAATAAAAATGACACACAAAAATATGGTGTAATAAATATGCGTTAATAATATTGCTCAAAAATATTGCTCAATAAATATGGCACAAGAAATAGACTCAATAACTAAGTCTCAATAAATATGGCTTAGTAAATATGGTTAGTAAATATGATAAAATAAAATGGCGCATTAAATATGACTCAATAAATAGATCATAACTTTTGATCTGTTGTCTATTTTTATCCTCGAAAAGCACATTAAAAAGTGCTCTGAATGATTTATCCATTGCAAACAGGTTACCCACTCAGGCTCGTTCAACGCTCAATAAATATATTATAATAAAATACTACGCAATAAATATGGGGCAATAAATATATCTCAATAAATTTGGTAGCACAAAACATGGCTCAATAAATATGGCTATATTAAATATCTCTCGATGAAAATGCTTCAAGAAATATGATTCAATAATTATGTCTCAATAAATATGACTCTTGAAATATGCTCAATCAAAACGGCTCAATAAATATGCGCAATAAATAGCTCAATAAATAAAACCATAATTTTTGATCTGCTAGTCCATTTTCATCCAGAAAAAGACATTTGAAAAAATCGGATAAATCTATCTTTGGCAAACAGGTTTACCCGTCGGGCTCGTTTAACGCTATATAAATATGCGCAAAAAATATAACACAAATAAATATAAGCTCAATAAATATGTCTCAATAAATAAGGCCAAAGAAATATGGCGCAATAAATATGACTCAATAAATATGACCATAATTTTGTTCTGGTTGTCCATTTTCAGACCGGAAAAGACATTTAAAAGTGCTCGAAATGATTTATCTATTGGTGAAATGATTACATTTTGGGCTTGTGTGACACTCAATAAATATGGACACAATAAATGTGGCTAATAAATATGACAAAATAAATATGTCATAATAAATATAGCACATAAATATTGAACAATAAATATAGCTCTAAATGATTTATCCATTGACAATCATGTTTACCATTCGGCTCATTCAACACTCAATAAATATGTTATAATAAATACTAATAATAAATATGATGCAATAAATATATCTCAACAAATTTGGCGTAATAAACATGGCTCAATAAATATGTCTTATTAATATCTTTAATGAAAATGCACAAGAAACTGGCCAATAATTATGTCTCAATAAATATGGCTCAAAAAATATGGCTCAATAAATATGGCATAATAAATATAGCCAAATATATAACAATAAAATATAGCCATAATTTTTGATCCGGTTGTCCATTTTTCGCCCAAAAGCCTATTAAAAAGTGTTCGGATAAATCTATCATTTAGCAAATAGATTTTCCAGTTCGGCTCATTTAACGCTATATAAATATGGGGCAATTAATATACCACAAATAAATATGGCTCAGTAAATATGACTTAATAAATATGGCCAAGGAAATATGGTGCGAAATATATATGATTTCAATAAAAATATGACCATAA